>CM068325.1:4172445-4219945 GCA_034766995.1 Acanthacorydalis orientalis | reverse complement strand
GATTAAAAACAATGATTGTGTAATAATTTGTGCCTTTCCTCAAACAATATCGATTTTTAACCCAAAATCTTATAGAATCTGATTGAGTGTTTGAATATATATTATTTTTGTACACATGAACCATTTTTATAAAAGAACAGGTCCGTAGTAATGTCTTAACTTGATTAAAAACAATGTTCGAGTAACGATTTGTGCCTTTCCTCAAATAATATCGATTTTTAACCCAAAATCTTATAGAATCTGATAGACTGTTTTAATATATATATCATTTTTGTACACGTGAACCATTTTTATAAAAGAACAGGCCCGTAGTAATGTCTTAACTTGATTGAACGTTGTTTAAGTAAGGATCTGTGCGAATCTCAATTAATTGCACAGAAAATATCAGTTTTTAGACCGAAAGTGTTACAGAATCTAGTAGACTGTCTGATTCTGTATCGTTTCTATAAATTTCAAGCCTTTTTACAAACATACAGGCCCGCAGCAATGTCCAAACACGATTAAGCGTTGTTTAAATAAGGATCTGTGCGACTTTCTCAATTTATTGCACAAAAAATATCAGGTTTAAGCCTGAAAGTGTTGCAGAATCTGGCAGACTGTTTGATTCTGTATCGTTTTTGTAAATTTCAAGCCGTTCACAAACATACAGGCCCGCAGTAATGTCATTGTTTAAGTAAAAGTCTGTGTCCTTCCAGTTTTCAAGCCAAAATTGTTACAGAATCCGATAGATAACCCTGTTTTATACCATTTTCCAAGAATTTAGACCGTTTGTATAAAAACACAGGCCCGTAATAGTATCTGAATCGAGTTGAACGTCGCTCGAACGACCATTTATCCCATTTCACGTTCGATCGCACATAAAGTGTCGATTTTCGAACGAATCGAACCGCATAATCTGAAAGACTGGTCGATTTTATAACAATTGTGTAGATTTCAAACCGTTTATGCGAACTGTCAGGTCCGTACTAGCGTCCGGACTCGATTCCGCGTTTCTTAAACGCCGATTTAATCGATTTCTCGTCGATTTGCTCGGAAGATGATGATTTTCGAATCGAAAACTTTACAGAATCTGATTTTCTGTAAGTCTTGTTGATTCTAATACATTTCTGTTCTCTGTATCGATCTCATGACGTGTCTCTTTCTATCTCACGCCCTGTTTATATATATATATATATCCACCTGCCCACCCACACACACATGTGTGTGGGTGCTTGTAGCGGAAAGTAATTACATGCGGCTTCGAATGTAAACACGAGTCTAAGGCCACACCTGTCTTCGGCACTGATACGTTCCTCGGGCGTATCCGACGTAGCCGAAACGGGTGTCTCGACGACGGGCGAAAGGAACGTGTACGATGATCCTGCTGCTCGTCAAACACGCAACATCAGAATTAACAGTCGGCCAATCTCCGCAGGGAACGTACGTCGGAACGGGCTCGGATGCGTTGCGTCGAAGCCGAAGGGGTTGTTGTGGCGCACGGTCTGTCGGTCGGACCGTTTGTTCCTCACGGTGTTGTGTTGTGTTCCCTCACACACAGACACATCATGTATACATATATATATATATATATATATGTGGTGTTTAATTAGATGAAGCTTTCATTTGTGTAGAAGCTTTGTACAATAAAACATAAACGTTGCAGTCGATCCGTCCGATACGAGGAACGCTCACGACGCGCCGCTAGGAAATGTATCGAGGGACGATGGGAATTCCATCGAAATCGACGATCTTCCCGCAGGCCGGACCGAAAATTCCATCGAAACGGACGACCGGCCGACGCACGGATCGATTTCCGCAGAAAAATCGTACCGAAAGTGAGGTTTCTCTGTCGACACTTCGACGGAAGACTCGTCTGAAATCTTCCGAGGACGCGCGCGACGGATTCGAACCCGGATCCGGGTCGGAACCGTGCGAGATTCGTACAGAGCGCGAGGTTGGGTCGTCGGTCTGTCAGGCGTTCGGATGGAAAAACTGTTTTAAATCTCTGTGCGAGCGGATCGGGCCCGGAAGTCGGTCGAGCCGTTTCGGATTTTAGCTGGAAAGTGAGGTCAGGTCGTTCCGTTCGACGGATATGTTACGGGGTCTTGATTGAGCGGCTGTTATAAACGTTTGTGCGGACGTACGGGCGAATCGTGAGGGTAGATGGATTTGCTTATAGGGTTCGATGATAGATTTCTTTTGAAAAATCGTTTAAAATTATCTGTGAGGACTGCGAGTGGATTTAAATGTAGAATCTAATCTGGGGTTTGTGAATTCGGACAGGAAGTGTGGTTAGGTCGACTTGTTTATCCAATACGACATAGATTTCCTGAGAAAAATCTTTTAAAATATTCTGTAAGGACTAAGAATGGATTTGAATGTAGAATCTAGTGAGGGGTTTATAAAATTGGGCAGGAAGTTTGGTTAGGTTGACTTGTTGATCGAAATCGACCATAGATTTCTTTAGAAAAATCGTTTAAAATGTTCTATGAAGACAAAGAGTCGATTCAAATATAAAACCGAGTCTAAAGTTTATTAATTCGGACAGAAACTGATGTTAGATGTCCTTGTTTATCAATTTCGATGATAAATTTCTTCAGAAAAATCGTTTAAAATCCCCCACGAAGACTAGGACTTGATTATGATACGGAATCGTGTCCAAGGACTATAAATTTGTCGAAAATGTGAGGTTAGGCACACCTGATTATCGTTCATTTTATCAAATACTAAAATCAAAGTAAACGCGAACGCGTCCCCGTCCGTCCGCTCGCAAATATGACGGAATGTGCGAACGGGAGTACACGAGAACACGGAATCGACTTTTCGCGGAAATGCTTTCAGAAGTAATTAATAAAACACAATAATGGTGTCGGGCGCGGATGGAAGTGTGCGGCGGTGCGGAGGACGTGCGGGCTGCGAGGCGGGCGCGATCCGTCCGCACACACTCGTCCCGGCCGGCGGAGCGTCGCGCGACTTTAACGTTTATACACTTAAATAATTTTTGTACAATTCGGATGGGGTGCGTGGGAGGGTGCGGAGGAGAAATCAAATACCGGTTCAGATGTTTTCGGCGACCGGGAGGGATTCGAAACGCGACTCTCATCGATACTACGACGATTATAGAAAAAATCAGTAGTAATCCATGGAAGATCGAAATTCAAACAGTCGTGCGAACTGAAGACGATAAAAACGGTAAGAAACGACCCTCGAATATGCTTGAACTCTAATCAAGCACCTTGACACGACCTAAAACTCAAAAAGAAATCGAGTCAATAAGACAATCCGCCTTCGCTGACGCTTCGTCAATTATCATCCCTTATTCGAGTCTTATCACATCTAGAGGGTTAACTGTGTACATATTTCCACAGATCTTATCGTGCGGTGGTACACTGTTTCAACCCTTAATTGATCTACACATGTTTATACGTATATAAATATTTGTATGTGTGTGTGTGTGTGTGTGAACGGATGGGTGGATAGGGAGGGCGAGATACAGCCGAGGTGCATGTATATATATATATCTCTTTAATACGGAACACACACACCCTATTAACCAATTCGACTGGCATCTTATCGAGTCGAGACGCACGAGAAGAAGAACCGTCTCCGACTGGGGTTGAAAAAGAAATCTGCATGTTATAAACAAGGGGTTGAAATCCCGGTCGCGTCTCTTACCGGCTAGGGGGCGGGCGCGCACGGGGAGTCGGGCTCGAAATTTAACCGAGGGTTAAAACGTATTATGCGTACGTACAGACACAAGCGCGCAGTTTTATATGTTTCATCCCTTATTCGACGTGTGTGCGTGCGTGTACAGATGTCGGAGCGGCACGAGGGTGCAAGTGTAAGTAGCTGAGTGATACGGACGCATGACTGGATTCGAACCCCGTTTATGATACCGATACAATGTCGAATATTGATGCGGACGAATTTTCGGCGAGGATGCCTCTCAGTCGGTGTCTGGATGTCTGTTTTTCGGACGTGACTCGAATTCGCGACGCGGTTCGTTAGAGTGGTCGGGCTTTTTTCACGTTTCTTTGCATAAGGGATGAATTATGTATATATATACATATATATGTATATATATATAGAGAGAGAGGGAGAGAAAAAGAATTCAACCCCTATGATCTCTTGAAATATCAAAGTTTTAGTAGAAGAATTAAAAAAAAATACTTTTCTGTAATTGATACCGACTTGGAGGAATTCTCCCGGCAATTCCTCGACGAATGGATTGTTTCTTTATAAAATTATTGATTTTCCATACACAGCTCTTGCCGATTTCAATGCCCGTTCTGTTTTCCGGTAAACTTGTGACCTTCCTCGACCGGAAACTCTAAATGAATAGAGATCCGAATCGAAAACCGTGTCCTTTAATTATCCTTCCAGGCTCGAATAATGTTCCATGCTATGATATTTCTTCCGTTTGTACGTTTAGGGGTCCGACACTGTCTTCACTGATTCCTCTCTCTCTAACTATATATATATTTATATTTATATATGTATATATGTATATGCAATATTTACGGATACAGTTCATTCAATTTGAAATTCAAGCCGGTCCGCCCGAATCCGAACCGAAGACAACAAATATTGACACGACCTAGCTGCACGGCGACCGCCGTAACTATTTGCCAGATGTCACGTGAAACGTGTGTCCCCGGTCGGAACCGAACCGAGGACCGTTCGGGCGCGTCCCACTCGCACACTTGTTACGCGCGCGGATAGACGTTGGCACACCTGCGAGACGAGACCGAACTTACGGGACGGCGCGCGTACAGAACGAGACGCTGGACGAATGCAACGCTGGACGTCCGTGTGCGTACTCGATCCACACACACACACACACACACACATATATATATATATATATATATATATATATATATATATATTGTATAAATGTGATATGTTTGTCTATGTGCGTACGGTTAGCTAACGCTCGAGTGACCAATGGCCATCGTCATCCCAAGGGTGCGTTTGTTAGAGATGACAGTGTCCGTATGTGTGTGTGTGCGTGTGTGTCGGCGTTTCGGTGTGAGCGCTGTCGGTCAGGGGTTCGAAGTTTGTAGTCGGAGACACGACCTGCGGCTTGTAATACGTTGATTGATTGTCGCTCCGGATGGACATTTATTTATTTAGTCTTGTTATTAATTGTGTTATATAAAGTGACGGTATAATTACATTTATATATATATATATATATATATATATATATATATATATATATACGGATCGATAGATAGACAGACAGGCAGATAGATTAATACATAGATGGATAGAGGAGATATACAAATTCATACAGATAGATAGAGAGATCGTGAGATAGAAAAATCGATAAACTGATAGATTGATAGATAAGGTGATATGGATATAGGGTGGAAAAGTGGAAGGATAATGGTGTGCTGGAATGTTAGAATGGTGGGATGCTTGTATGATAGAATGATAAGGTTATGGGATAACTGGGTGAAATTATGATAGGGTAAAAGGGTTAAAGGATGAAAGAGTATTAGGACGATTTTATGATGGGAGGATGAGACGACTGAGTGATAGAATGATAGAGAAATAGTATGATAGGTTGGTTATGTGATAGGATGTTAAAGTGATAGAGCTATGTGGTGATAGGATGATATTTTTCTAGGATAGAATAATAGGACGATAGAAAATAGAAAGAGAGGATGATAAAACTATACGAAGATAGAAAAATAAGATGATACTGTCAGGAGGTGATGGTATGAGAGGATGCTTGGTAGATGTAATTATAGTGGAGAGAGAGAGAGAGGGAGTATCAACATTTATTTAAAACTGTTTCCTTATCGTATAGAACAAGTGTTTAAAAACTCGCCGATGATTTTAAAGAACTACACCACGAGATATTGGATGAAAGAGTTTTCATTCGATCAGGATAAGTGTTTTGGGGAAAAAATGTGATAGGTTTGAACGGTCGGCGACGGAATGGCAACGACAAACTATCACAAACGATTTTTTCTCATTCGAAATCCTCACCCTAACTGTCGAGCACGTCCGGACAGAACGATCAGGGTTTAACAGGATGATGTAACGGTTCGAAGTTATCATTGAAGAGATCCTTCGGTTTTAGAAAAAAATCTTTATAAAATTTTCCAGGCGATTCGAAGATTTCCATCTGCTTACAATCCATGAACGTTATGAAATCGAAATTTTAAATCTATATTGATTCATTCTCTCTCACTCCATACATATATACATATATATATATATATATACAGAGAGAGAGAGAGAACTGATGAAAAATGTCACGATTCCGTTGTCCCACGACTACACAACATCCAATTCGAAACAATTAAGATCAATCCCCGACGGTGCCGTCTCCCCGAAACGTTTACACATCCGTACACCTTGACACACGTATCATCCCTTAAACTCGCATAAATTTAATACCCCTGAAACGCGTACGCGCCGACACACAAGCGCGCAGTGTGTGTGTGTGTGCGCGTGCACGCGGTATTCCAGTGCCCGTGTCATATCAACATGCTATCAATGCGAACCATCTGCGGAATTAATACACTATGATTAATTGCATCGTCCCACCCGCACCGTCGAAACGTCACGACGCCGCCGCAGCCGCCGCCGAGCGCCCCACGCCCGTTTCCGGCGACGTCCCTCGACCGATACCGCCGCGCCGCGTCCCCGCGTTCTTGATTTGCACATTTGTTGTACGTTTACCTGTTTGCAAACGCATATATTACGAGGGGGGCGGGTCCGTGCGTGTGTACCGAGTGGAATCGGAACGAGCGGACGGGCCGGTATACTTTTTTCCGCTCGAAATCGTCGACTTTCACGGATCTGCGACGGTTTCCGATCGATTCGCTCGCCTGACGAGCCGATCCAGGCGGGACACTTTAAAGGAACACAAAAGGACGGACAATACGGATACACACACGTGTCCTTATCGTGAAAAGGGTGCGAATACAGGATAGGATCGAATGATCAGGAAATAACGATTGATGACGAAAAGTGTAGAACTGAATAAATCAATGATCATAGAAACAGAAACGTTATCCTCGAACGATTCATAGAAAAGAAATACAGACAAACACTGTTAATTTCTAAACAAGGATTTCCATGCAGCCCTTCTGTTCGCTATCATATCGTTCAGGGTTTCATTCACACCCTGTATATATATAAATATGTGTGTGTGTGTGTGTACATGTTAATCATGCACACACATGAACCGGTGTGCGCGCGTTTGTGTGCGCATCCACCTGGATAAAGTGTATCCATGGGACGTGAAAGGGACCGAGGGAGCGAGTGGTGCCTGAAACGAACGTACGAACGAACCACCCGTCCGCCCACCCTCTCTTGTCTAGTAGCGTACGCTTGTTTGTCTCACTGTATGATGAATACAGAATGGGTAATTTGTAACTGTATCATATAAAGGTGAAATTTATCGTCCTTTATACACAAACACACACACACACGAAGTGTGTGTGTGTGTGTGTGTCTGTGCGCGTTACATAAACTCATACGTGTACCACGGACTTGATATCGTCCTAATGAAAAACGTAATTAATTTACTGTCAAATGCATATTTGTTTACCTATCATACGGGGCAGTCAAACGCAGCGACCGACGTCAATCAGTCGGACGGGGATTTCTTTTCGAACGGACGGGCCCGGTTCGACGCCCGTCCGCGTTCTGTTCGACGTCGCAGACCGGTGATCAGAGAGCAGCGACTGAACGTTTCCGATCGGAATGTGATTTACAGGGAGCGTTCGATTTTTGTATTGCACGGCCGTACGGGATTCCGATCGTGTCGAAGTATCCGGATACGTTTCAGAAGATCTACCCGCTCGTCCTGTTTCGCGCGACGATCGGGAGGAGAGAAGACCGGGTGAAAATCATCGCATCGCGGCGTTAAGGAGACCGATGACACGTCATCGGTTTAATGACGTCACGCCGTCGAGAACAATCCGTTCGGTCGGCGGGGACGGCTCGAAAGACTTTCGAACGCTGACCTGCGGACCGAACGTGTATCGTTTACTCTGTCTCTCTTCGCCGCGCACACGCTCCCACATCAAAAACACACAGCCTTTCGTGGGGGTTGAACCGAAAGCCTTCATCTGCAGGTAGTACGCACATACGTGCGTACACACACACACACACACGTGTGTGACGTATACACTACGGTACAAAGACATCGGACGGAATCAGAAGCTACGGTGAAAGCAAAACCGCCGGTTCGCTTGCTTGCTGCTTACTTGCTCGCTTGCCTCTGTGTCTACGGAACCACCCCGTGGCAGCGGTGAAAACAACACCCCCTCCGTGTTACCCTACTGGCCGCAACCCCTATCTCGAAAACACTCATTTAATACCAGCACATATATATATATATATATATATATATATATATATATACATACACATATACATCGTGTTACTATATTTTAATGAAATATATAGAATTATTTGCCCTTTTATGTTTCTAAACGAGCTCGTGCGAACAAACTACAGCGAGCTCAATTAAATATAAGGGTCGGTCAGTGTGCGCGGAGGGTGTGCGTTTGTGGATGTAGAGCGGAGCGAGACGAATAACGTGTAAAAAATGTCGATAGACAATTAGAAAGAACAACAGTGTATCTCTCTACTCTGATACGATTTGGGGGTCGAATTCGGGTCCCGTTCGTACGTTCCGTGTCGTCGACTGTTTGTCGAGCCGTTGATCTCTTTCAGACTTGACAAGACTCCACCAGACTTAGAAAAACGTGTCTAATCTTTCGAATATCTCATTATACCTGTCTAAAATCTGTGCGAATCGAACCAAAACCGATTAGATCCGACCTAAACATATTCAGGTTGAATAAAATAAGACCAGACTTGACCGAACTCCACCAGACTTAGACAAACATGTCTAATCGTTCCAATATCTCATTCTACCTGTCTAAAAACTGACGGAATCGAACAAAAACCGATGACACTTATACAATGTGTACAAAATTTAATCCTCTTTTCAATGATATGGTAATTTTTTAGATTTTAAATAAGAATCATATAATAAATTACATAAATAATTCACAACACAAGCTGTTATACGATATGACAAACCTCCCTCTCAATTCAAATTGTTGCTAAGGCCGTATAAATTTTTTTAAAAAATTGTAAGTTCGACTATATATCAAGAATCTAACCCTCTTTCTAACGATATGTAACTTGTCGACTTTGAAGTAAAATTTAGACAGTGATTTCTAATAATTAACAACACATAGTGTTTTAAAATATGAGAAAAATATCCCCGTATTAAAATTGTCATCATGACTGTATAAATTTTTTTTAAATATTATTTTCGTCATGCATAGAAAATTTAATCCTTTTCTCACACCCTAATATACATAGCATACATCCCTTTCAATCCGGCGACAGAGCATCACCGGTCGTTCATTTTTAAATCAGCGAGACGACACGGCCATTCTCTGAGTTTGTCTGAACGGTCGACGGTGCATCAGCATCCGTCTCGTGATTCTGATAAACTTCCCGTTTATCTACCGATAATTTCCCGTACTCTGAACCCGTCGGACGGACTCCTGGACCGGTACAGATTTTCGTTTCGAACGCACGGTCTCTGACTTGATTCCGGGCCGTGATTACGTGCCGGAGCCTCATTGAATCCCGTATCGTCGGCGAGAAAGCCGGTCGTCGTATCATCCCTTATATATATACATATATATATATATATGTTTGGGGCCATTTTCTTCGCAAAGCCATGCAACGTAAAATATACACTATACATGAATATGCTATGAAGCGGGCTTATTTAGATTTATGTATAAAGGCGATGGAGGAGTAACATCCACCGTCACACTCGAACCTCACGCCTCGGAACCGTTCCCCCGCCGCCCGTCGACCCGTCCGCCCGACCACCCTCGACGCGTCGATCCTCGCCACTCTTCTTCCAGCACACAGTGTGCACGGGACTCGGTCCACGACGGCGTCGATCTCTTAGCCACATCTCTCGCACCCCGTTTCCAGATGATGTTGCGCCGTCATTCTTGTCCCAATAACTTGATACAAACACCCATCCCGCACGTTTATAAACAACAACGTATACGCGCGCACACATACACACGAGAGAACGTATCTATTGTCTCGCTCGTTCGAACGCAAAGGCCGGTAGAGACAGCGAACCGGGACGAATGAAAAAATATGATCTTCGGTGAAAGTAGTTTGTAAATAACTCGGTAATAATTTAGATAAACATGTACCACCTCGCACACACACTTATTTATATAAAAAAGTATCTGTGTGTGTGTGATAGAGAAAGAGAGATGAGCATACGGTTCTCATCCACATTGGATCGATTCGTCTTCCCGTTCGTTTATTTTTTTAAAAAATCAAATATTTCTCCACATGCTGGAGATTTTCGACACATCTTTATCTATGATTCTGATAACAAGTTCAACCCTGATTACCAGTACTAGGGCTTGTGAATAAAACACTTAAGAATTTGTTGTTGAATAAGAATTGATTTTAAGTTAGGTTTTTCACAAAATCATGCATTGAAATCTAATTTCTTGACACTAATTAATGCAGACCGACCGAATTCTCATAGCAGGTTCAAAATGTCACTAAAATAATCCACTTACTGGTCCAATTTAGTATCGTAATCTCGTAGATGACTAGATATTCAAATATTTCAGTTAACTAAACAAACGTCACACCTGTGTGACGTTTGAGGATTTAACGTCACTCAGTGGTGATTTAAGTAGGAACCGTTTAAAAAAGTACCGTTAATATCATTTAATCGTCAATTAAAGTACCGTCGATATCATTTTTAACAGTGCACGATTTATTTTATTGTAATCATAAATAATGAAATAAATTGATTTTCAATTAGAACAACCCTTAAACTATTTCAAGTCGTTCCAGACGTATCCCTGATTCCAATTCGTAAATACGACTCAGTGTGCCTTTAAAAAAAATCAAAAACTATATATTTTGTACAAAAATTTAATTCTCTTTCGAACGGTGTATGATTTATTAGGTTTTCAAATATTTAAAATAGTCCACACGGCCGTACTGAGACTTTCAATTAAGCAGTATGTTTGTCACAAAGTGAGATGTATTTTCTTTTAGTGATTACTCCATTGTTTTCAATCAAAAATCTAGTAAATTAGACACTATTCGAAAGACCGTTCAATTTTCTATAAAATGTACAATTTTTAATTTTTTGAAAAAATCTGCACGGTCGTGGGTGTAAATTGAAATGAGGGTTGTTTCTCATATCATGAAAGAGATTGTGTTGGAAGTTGTTTCTAAAAATTACCGTTTGGCTTCTGATCGAATCTTAATAAATTGTACACGGTTCGAAAGAGAATTAAATCCTCTATGAAACGGCGTGATTCGATTTTTATATAAAAAATTAATACGGCGCCGGCACAGCCCTGAACCGACGGCCGCGTCGCATCGAACACTCGACCGGAGCGTACGATCCGTGCGCCCGCCCTGTACGGCCGCGGCCGTGTGTGCAGGCACCTGTAGCAAGCGAAAGTTCACAGGTTCATACTCCGATATAGTGATTGATGACGGCACTGTGGGGAAATCAATGGTATGCATTGCAGGGGCGCGCACGGCGCGTCGTTTTTTCGCCGGCGTGCGGTCGAAACGCGCCGCACAAAAAGAGCACGATTATTATTACGCGCAGACGGGAGACAGGAACGGGCGCGGAGCGACCGGGATGCGGTGGTGCGTGCGTGCGGTTTCAAGACGCGACTCGCCCTCGACGAAAAACTCGCGAGGCGGATAGAGACGGACCGATCGGTGCGTTCAGCCGGCGTCGGGGTGCGAAATATCGAGTAACATGATAGGTGTTGCGGGGGCTCGTCGATCGGGCGTCGATCGAGAGACGTCCCGACGTCGCACGGTCCTGATTCGGTGCACACTGCGTGTTTTCGTGTTTTTTCTTTTTTTTTTGTGTCTCGACCCGGTACGAAAATCGATGGACGGATCGATGGGAATGGGGATGAAAAAATCCAGTCTGATCGGTCGATTGATCCGACGAACCGTCCGTCTCGCACGAGACTCGTCGAAATCGTGGCCGTTTTTCAGTACAATTAGCCGCGAGGCCGCGGCGTGTCTCTCATAAGGGTTAAGTGCACCCTTTCCCAGCATTATTATATTATTCTTACGTCGTGCGTCCTTTGATATTCCACGAGACGGAACGACAAAAGCCGGCGACGCGCTCCGCCTCGCAGTGCACGCCAGACTTGTTTTTCAATAGCTGTTGCGAGCTTTTGAACTGTACAACACACACACATATATATATATATATATATATATATATATAGTACAGAGTTAAATACATACGGAATGGAAAAGAGACAGAAATATCGACCCTGTTCGACGCTAATTTAAATTAGAAAACGCCGCCGGTCCCTTTTTCACTGTGTGTGTGTTAGTATTTTCTTTTTGTAGACAAGAAAAGTACTCGACGACGTTTGTATCGAACGAATAAAGCTCCGTGTGCTTTTTCTGATAGATCGGCGAACTGCAGCAGTTCCGAAAGTGTTCCATGGAAAGAGCTGGCGAAACAATTGAATTCGTTATGAAATTCGAGAGACTTGTAGGTTAGAGAGAACGATATAATGTCTTCCACAACCGGTCAGTTATTCTTAACTAAAACTAAATAAATTATATACCATTAGAAACAGAATTAAATTGTCTATATGATACTCTTTTAAAAAATTTTAAAAAATTTTACACGGCCACTATTAGTGATCGAACTGACGATTATGTTTTTTCAAAACATAAAATTGTTTGTCTTGCAAGTGGGTTACAAATCACGCCCTAAATATTATCCAAAACTAAATAAATTGTATACCATTCGAAAGAGAATTAAATTCTCTATATAATAAACTGTTTTTATTTGTTTTTAAAATTTACACGGTAATTAGTGACCGAATTGAGGATTATGTTTTTTTCAAAGCATAAAATAGTTTGTCTTGCGATTTTCTTACAAATTACACCATTCTTTTTATCCAAAACTAAATAAATTGTACATCGTTCGAAAGAGAATTAAATTTTATATATGCTGCATAATTTTTCATTCTTAAAAAAATCCACACGGCCGTAATACAAGTCTCAAGTGAGGGGGCCACGTTTGTCACACAATACAATTATTTCTGTTCTGAATACAGTTCTGGTACTGTGGCTCGATTCAAGTCCATGAAAGATTTTTTTCTCGCTTGGGAATAAATTCTGATCAATAATTGGTTATCAATCGGCGATTCTATTATCATTCTTATTAAATCGAGAAAATGTAGAATATTCTGCAAATATTAGTTTGGAAGAAAAATCGTTACAAGGTCCGGATTTATTTGTCAGGATTCATGGCCGATTCTTCCCTCTCCAAACAAATCGTTCTCGTCTGTAAAAACTTCCCGATCGACCGTTCGATTTGTAAACAGGTTCGAATTGAATAAACAAACAGACTGCTGAAAATTCGATCACAGACCGAATATCAGATATCGTCACCGGATACGTCGCCCCTCCGCCCTTCAATTATTCAAATTGCTTACACGGCTCGACCCCACATCTACTTAAACAGGAATTCATCAGACTCGTGCTCGAATATGATACTTAAAAAAAATGCTTTTAATGTACTTACGGTCCCACTTGCATCCGTACAGCTCGACCCTCATGCATACGGTGCGCGGATGCTCTGAATAAGGGATGAAACGGACGCGACTTGCGACGAACGGGAGCTCGAGCCGCTGCTTGACGACGAGGTATGTGTTGCTGTTGCCGGTCAACGCCTGGAACAGAAAATGTACACGAAACGTTACGAAATTCCACTTGTTCTGGAAGTACAAGACAGAATGGAAGATTTCACACGGTTTCTTTATATGAAAAATAGAATTTTAACATCGGGGGATTTTCTTTCATAACTTGAGAGGCACATTCATGTCCTTAGATGTGATTTTAGAAAAATCGAAATACAACTCATGCGATTTCTGCAAATATCTCGAGAAATTCGAATTTAAATCAAAAAAATCGTACATCAATCGAAAGGGTAAAGATAAAGACATTTTTTCGACACGTTTCTGAATACACCTCGCCAGTTTTTTGAAAATTTCTCACCAAACTTCATTCATAACCTAATAACAATCTATATTTTCCTAAAGGCCGTTAAGTTCTCTATACAGTGTATTTTTTTCAATTTTTTTAAACATCAAATACATCAAGGACAACGACTTGAATGAGAAGACATTTTTTCGACAATTTCTGAATACGCCTCGCCAGTTTTTCTTATAAATCCCTTACAAAATATCATTTATAACCCCACAAAAATATATGTTGTTAGAAAGGACATGAAATTATTTACAAAAATCATTCTTTCAATTTTTTAAAAAAACTAGATACTCCTATAACATTGATTTGCAAGAGAACAAAAAATTTCTCGGCTTTTTCCGAACACACTCTGCCTATTTTTCGCAAATTTCTCACAAAATTTCATTCATAACCGAATTAACTTTTAGATCGTTGAAAAGAGAATTAAATTATCTATTAAATATATTTTTTTCAATTTTTTTTTAAATACAAACACACCTGTATCAACGTCCTGAAAAACAACAGAGCCTTTCCTACCAGCTACGGCATACACTCCGCAGGTTTCCAGCAGATATCACAACAAATTTTATCCTTAACCTCAAAAATTCGCATATGGTTGGAAAGGGCATTAAATTTTCTCCAATATGTATACTTTTTTAAAAATCTACGAGTCGTACATGCGTCGAGAGGAGCGACTCAAAGTCGGAACGCCGGTAAGACTGTACCTAAATCTGAGTTTATCCGCAACCGGATCGATTCTGTTTATGTACCGGTACTGAAAACCCCATCAAATAAACATAATTTTCCAATAAACAAAGTGTGCGCGTGTGTGTGTGTATGTACGGATATGATGTCGAGGAAAAAACGCCCACAGACGCGCACACACACGTCGGTAAACAAAATATTAACATGTCAATAAAAATTCAATATGGTCCTCGAATGAAATTGTTTCGTGTTACATATTTTTTTCCCTGTTGTTTAATGCCCGTCCCGCGCCCCACGCCCGCGCGCCATGCCGGCACGTTTGTTGTTCTATTTTCTCTACACGAACCCATCCCCGGACGCTCGTGTGACGTAATGTTTCCTCGACGTTTAGAGTTCTTCAACAGGGACACACACACACACACCGAACACTCTTTGTTCCCTGACCGTGCGCTCAGAATTGACTTAATACGGTTCTGGGTTCGATACGTTTCTGAACTATAAAAAAATACAATTAATTTCTGAATAAGAACTCCGTTTAAAATCCTAACCGGCCCTTAATCGTCCCACAAGTTTGTCTTTCTATGATCCTAAGCTTTCGATCGATTTTTCAACTATTTCAGTGTTCTATAGACACAAAAGATTTATTAACTCCTTCTTATTAAACACTTAACACTAAGACTCACGTTTCGAATCAGCTGTGAATGGAAAATAAACCTCGACGGATATAAATCACGTTGTTTAATTAAAGAAGTGTATTTTTTATAAGACAAAATGACCGACAAAGACTTTAATTCTTGAATATCCGAAATATAACCTCGATATCTTTCAATTATTATAAACGAACAGTTAGTAGTTTTCTAATAGTAAACGCTGATATTTCAATCTAGAATAAATGAAACAATCGCGTCTGACCGTTTTAATCGAACACCCTGTCCCGTTCTCCCTCTCGCCGCGCATCCGTCTCAACCCGCTTGTACTTCATATTGTAAACATCGTCCGAACAATCCTCAACTATGCGGTCCGACCAGGTGTTCATCTCGTACGACAGGTGTAAAAAAAACCGGTCGATTCCTGACGGCGTTTTTTCTCGCGTCGGTCGCGCGTTCGGTCCCGTCGACAGCGATTTGTCCGAAGGACATGTCGCTCGACGACAACGCCGGTCGGAATCCGAATCGAAACGCGCAGCAGAGAGAAGAACGCGACGTCGAGATCGGACCGGCGGTTCCGCGTCGAACACGGACTGATCCGGTGTACCGGAACGGTGGCCGGAGTTCGCGTTCGTTCGACGATTCCTGCCCGACGTCGCGCGCTCTCCCGGTCAAGAAATATTTTATCATAAATGGATGAAAGAGCACGGAAATTTCAAGATTTCGAACGGACTGACGGGTTATATCTCTCTTTCGCTCCCTCACACGCGCACACATAGTGTGTGTGAATAGGAAAAATTGTGTAAAACCTGAAAGAAGACGAAGACAGGTTTTTTTCTCGAACATTTGGTCGATTTATACCCTAAGGGATGCTTTATGCGGACTCAAAACACACGGAGTTATGATACGTTTAGATGCAACCTTTCCTCATTCTTCATGTTTGGAATTTTCAAACTTGGATTGAGTTTCAATCGTCTGGCAGATTCGAAATCGTTTAGAATGGGTCTAGTATCACTTGTAGAACGAGCATGCATTCAATTCTCACCCTCATATCGTGACACAAGCCCTAAACACCGAGAATTTCAATACATTTACCTGAAATCACTTCTCATTTCTCATATTTGGAATTCTCTTCAAGCTCGGATTAAGTTCGAATCGTCTGGAAGACTCTGAACCGTTTAGAATGGGCAGAATACCATCTTGTAATCCAGCAAACATTCAACCCTCCCCCTTCTATAGTAACACGAACCCCAAACATCGAGAATTTCAATTCATTTTCCTGAAATCTCTTCTCATTACTCATATTAATTTTACCAATCCGTCGATTCGTCTGAAAAAATATCGATCCGTCTCCCGAATTCGAGATTTTCTATCATTTTCGAACAAGTCTGGAACATTTACAGCCGTTCGAATGAACCGACTCTCGTTTATATACGTGGACCACCATTTATGTATATTATAGTAGAGACCCGCCAGCATTTAAAACATCTCAGTTTTATCCCAATAATGACACGAAACAACCGTCTATACTTTGAATTTGTCTCAAAGTCCCGGATAGATTTTTCGAAAATTCCATCCGCACTTCATCTACTTTACCGCGCCTAGAACTCTATTATGCCTAGAACTCTAGTACGCCTAGGACTATATTACGCTTAGAACTCTATCGCGTCTAAAACTATATTATGCCTAGAACTATATTACGCCTAGAAGTCTATTACGACCATTCTCACACATAAATCGTTCAAATCTGTAAAAAAATCCATCGAACGATCGAAATAATTGCTGTAAAATAATTGCATGATAATAGTATTCCACGGAAAAGATAGAGTCGCTTATGCAAGTCTTTAGGCCAAGCGTGCGTGACGTCATCCGACGCGCTCGTGTTTTGATATTTGACGGAGTAGGTTTCGACCGGCACGCTCCGATCGAATCGATCGATTTTCGCAAGAAAAATCGCGTTGCACGCTGTGAAAAGTGTTCGAAGTGGTTCGTGGGTGTGTGTGGCACGTCCCGTGATGAAGTCGGCGCGCGAAACGCGCGGAAAAAGTGTGAAAATCGGTGCGATTTCGTACGATCGGCTCGATCGGACCGCGGACGCCAAGATGGCGGTCATGTAAACAACGCGGACGCCATCGATTCATCGGTAAGTCGATATTCGATTTGCATTTTATTGATTGTCGATCGTCGTTCCGGTGACCCGCTGCGGCTTTTTGATGTTTCCCGTGTAGATTCCTCGCGTGGAATCTTCTACACTGACGGATTTTCGAAAAACACCGCATTTGAAAAAATATTTTTCGTGCGTACGCTTGTATATGGCTAGGTTGATCGGTGGGACTGTGTTCGGCGCTCTTGTCCAGTGATTCTTGTAATCATTAATTCCAGCATCGGTCTATTGTGTTTTTTACATTTTTTCGGTGCACAATTTCCACAAGACTGTGTTTTTTCAAAAAAAAAACCGTACATGGAAGAATCTGTTATGAATTTTCTATATATTTCTGTATCGTTTGATCGACGAATCTGTGTTCAATCCAGTTACAGTTTCCGTTTCGTCGCTCGATCGAATCTTTTCTTCATCATTTTTTCTATTAAAACGATGACAGACACTCGAATTGTCCACCTCTCTATTCTGTCAATGTCCACTGGCGTGCTCGATAATTTCACAGGCGACGACGCGATTACAGTGAATGCGCTCGATGTAAGCTAAAAAATGATGAATTTTTCGGTTGTCATTTCGAAAAATTGTCAGTTCTATCCGTAGACAATCCACACAAATCGTATCTCGTTTGCTGTCTGTCCGCATCGAGATTTTCAACCCTGAACGTTGTCCGAAATCGAGGCAAATTCCAAACATTGCCCAGCGTACGAATCAGTTTGCTCGACTGTATGCGAAATAAGTTGTAATCTAAAAATGTTTCCATGTGGGACACACGTTCGGTCGTCGACGAGCGGGGGAACTGTGAAATTTCGGCCAGGACTGGCGGTAGATTTGAACGGTGCTCGCTCTCGCGCCTCCATTATTCCATTGTACGTTCGAATTTTTATTTTTTTTTATCGGGTGCATCGACTTCTTCATCCTCGTCTCACTACATTCATCAGAATAATTTAAAATCACTGATATTCTCTTCTGTCTTTGTATGTAAAACAGCATCTTCATTATTTTCTCATCGCTCTTTTCTGTTTTTTTCGATATACAGATATATTTTCATCACATCAGTGAAACTGACTTGGGAGAATAAATACAAACATTACTCACTTCATAAATTTTTCCATTACACCCTATTAAGATTCACAGAACATAGAGAAAACTGCTTGGAAATATTCTAAACTGTACTGAAATTACAAATACATATTTTTTTACCTAAATTTTAGTAGCAAAAGGGGTTTTTTTCTTACATGACGAGCATCTTCGACACTTTTTTAATAAAAAACCATCTTTATATGGCCAGCTTAAGGGGTGAAGAATCGCACATGATGCGAGTTCTGTACAACAACCCTCTCCGTTCGACATACCTGTGCGTGTCCATGATCAGTCCGATCAAATGCTTGATATTTTCAAGTCCCTCGTCTTTCGAACTCCCTTCGAACGCTTGTCCGAATCCTGATTCGAACGACGCGGTCGCATGAAAAATTACAGGGATCCGTCGACGTCCGGCGCGTCCGTCCCGAAAAATATGTATCTGTGGCCGCTTCTTCGTCCGGCCGTGCGAAAAAAAGCTCGCAGGCCGCAGAATGTGTACAGGAAAACACACACACATGCACACACACGGACAGCGCTGCGTTATCTGTGCGAAAAGCTGCCATTCGCGTTGTCGTGTGTTCGATACGCGCCCGCCGCCGTCGTCCCACTGCCCCGTGGGAAATTTACGGCCCGTAATGGCGGTACGGCATTGCTCACATTGTGTACACTACACGGTCGACGGACGTATTGCCCGAATTACCTCGAACATTTCCAGGTATACACTTTTTAACGTGTGTGCGTTTGTGGGTAAAATGTTGTTGCGAGAGTTGTATGTCGGATGGATGACAGTATCAGGGTCCGTGCTGCGATAATATTCCCAGTATTAAACGAACAGTGCGTTCCTGTTATTCTTATGTTGTAAAAACGTACGACGTTCGCCCGATACGCGACATTCGAGACGTTCGGGCGACAGGAACGGTCGGGACCGGGCGTAAAAGACAGGTAGAAATGTTTGGGAAAATGCATGCAGCGAGCTTCTACTCAAATTACAAGATAACCGTTTACCGGATCTAGAAAATTTTCACGTCGTTCGAGAGATCGTTGAATTTTATATAAGATGTGTAATTTTCAAATGTTTCGGGTGGCAGGACCGGTCGGGAAGATGCATCAAATTTCGAGTAAAAAAAATATAAATTTTCTCGGGAGATTCTTTCACAAATTACATGAGAAATGTTAATCCGATTTCAAAAATTGTCACCGAGCTCGAAAGAGAGTTAAATTTCCTATAAGATTTGTGGTTTTGAAATTTTTTTAAGTAACAGGACCGTCTGGAGAGATATATCAATGTTAGAGTGAAAAAAATGTAATTTTTTTTCATAGCGTATTGTATTTCAGGGGATATTTTTCTCAAATACAGGGTAGCAGTTGGTTTGATTCCAGAAATTCTTACGGGATACGAAAAAGTATTAAATTCTGTATAAGATTTGTTGTTTTGGAGTTTTTTATAGACAGGAAATCGTATCAAGTTCGGATTAAAAATCTGTAAATTTTTATCAGTAGTGAATTGCATTTTACAAATTTTCTTTTTCGAATTGCAGATCAGCCGTTTCACTTAATTCAAAAATTCGCACGTGGTTCGAAAGACTGTTCAATTCTCTATAAGGTAAGCGGTTTTCAAATATTTTCATTCGCAGGACCGGCTTAAACATTGATTGCACAATGCAAATGAAAGCATCCTCGTTCGATAGAATTTGTCCGATGTTTCGATGAAATTACACAAATATTCCTGAAACATTATCCATTCCTCTATATGTCTGTCTCTAATTTCGTTCCTTTTCTGGAATCAATTCGCTCTCGGTATCTTCTTTCTTTGAAAACAATAACGCACTCGTCTGAAACGAATTCTGTTCATACGTCTGCACGGTTTCCCGACAACACCTCTATGGAACTCAACAACAGATCCGTTCAATCGATCCCACCCTGTACACACATATAAATTCTTCGACCGGTCTCTCTTTCAGCTTGTAAAAAAACACTCGAATGAGATTTTAATCGTCGATACGTTCTAGAAATGACAACCGGCAGTCAGTCAGACCGGTCTTTCTGTCTGTCCGTCCTCCGATTGTTCGAAATACATACATATATGTATATATATATATATGTATGTATATATATGCAACACTTGCGAAGAATCCATCGTCCTGCGGTCGTCGATGCACTTTTTGTCCGTCGCACAGACAGATCTGCGGACGACACGCGATGAATCGATGATCGCCGGCCGAACCGGCGACCCCCTGCACAAGTGTCCGATCCGCCGACCTCCAATCGAATCATTGCACGACACATCTGTTATCTGTTTGTGTTTCGTTAGTCGTCGGTGCTCGATAATTGCACCGATTGCTTCGCAATGTAAACAGGAGAGGTTTTTTCCTTCATCGCCCGCTCATCTCTCCATCAGCCGGCAACACTCCTACCAGACGATTAAAACACACCTGACCGGAATTCGAATCGTCGACGCGCTGGTTCGAAATCCGACCATTTTCTCTTCTTCCGATCGATCGATTTTCGATCCGGGAAAGGAAGAGACACTGCAGAATAACAGACGATGAACGATTAACAGAAAATGTTACTCGTTTCGAACGACGACTACGGCCGTGCTTTTCTTCGAACCGGATTGCATTTTTCATATTTTACAGAGAATTTAATTCTCTTTCGAACAATATATTATTTGTTCAATTTGAAGTGAATATTAACGAGTGAATAAATGAAAGACAGACATACAAACGATTCTCCAATATCTTGAAAATAATCAACACTAAAATATTAACCACGGCCGTGATTATTTTCAAACCAGATTGATGTTTTCACATTTTATAGAGAATTTAATTCTCTTTCGAACAGTATATTATTTCTTTAATTTAAAGTGAGTATTAATGAGTAAATAAAAGAAAGGCAAACATATAAACGATTCTCCAATATCTTGAAAATAATCAACACTTTAAAGTATTTACTACGGCCACGATTGTGTTCAAAACAAGTTGATTCCTTTTATATCCTATAGAAAATTTAATTCTTTTTCGAACAGTATGTAACTCGTTTAATATGAAGTCAATATTAATTTGGAAATTTTTTTAAAAAAAGACGAACAGACGGTTCTGCAGCCTCTTGAAAAAAATCACCGGCTTAAAATATCCACTACAGCCATGATTATTTTTTGAACTGGTTGAAATTTTCAAATCTTATAGGAAATTTAACTCTCTTTCCAAGAATATATAATTTATTTATTTTTTTATATCAATTAATTGCGAATATTCTAAAAAAACAGTACAAACTGTTGGGATAATCTTTGAAAAATAGCAAAAATCATAGGTTCAGTAACGACAGATAAGAACAACATATTTTTGATTAAAAGCCATCAGCTTCGACCCTCATCGGTCGGTATTAAACGAAGAATCTGATTGCATCAATGTCTTCAGTTCGTTAATTACGCCAGTGTTAAAATCACCAAGGACAGTCGAGAACAACTCATTGTTAATTAAAATGAAATTCGGTCGCATTCGGTGTCAACAGATCTATTAGTCTGATCCAGGTTTGCTTGCAGGACTCTGGATACGCTGTCCTGTTCTGTGTCGAGACACGTCGACCACTCTTCCTACAAATCAACGGCGTTTACGAAGGTTTACCGGACAAGATTCCCATCATTGGAAGATCCCACGTGGACGTGGGGCTGACCGTCGACGGAGCGACGTCGGAGACGCATCCCTGCGGCCGGGGATCAGAATTCGGCCGCAGTATTTCCTGCTTGTCGTACGAGGCGACTAAAAGGACGTGGCGTGTGGATGAGACCGTGTGCGTGGGCGTGTGTGTGTGTGCGATGGGCTGTCGTGTATCCGCGTCGCGTTTCCGGTCGGTTCCGCGTTTTTTTTTTGTTGTTTTCCGCTTCGGCAGCGGATGTCGGTCCGTCGCTTCGTCCCGAAGCGACGAAGATCTGGCACGCGCGTCCAGATCTCGGTTCCGGATCATCGAGGGAACGAAGGACGCTGCTGGCGTTGTCGGCGAGTACGCGGTATGTTCTTCAGAGTACGAGGAGTGTTTTAAGCATTGTTGTGTTTTATTTTATGTGATTTGCAGCTCGGTCGAAACACGAACGTCCTCCCCGTACCGTTCTTCGAATCCTCGATCAGTTCTGTAGATTTCATTCAGTTTTTCTATATTTGATTTTTTATTTCTTGTAAATCACTTTAGAGTCCTCGTTCATAATGATTTTCTTTTCACATATAATCTTTAAACTCATTAACTTTGCTTTGAATTTTACGGATTTAAATCCGTAGAAATTTTAACAGACACCTTGCACTAGTGTTTGATTTCATTGCTGATAATTTTCAAGTCCCTGTCTACAATTAAGTTATTTGTGTATAGATTTAAAGTGAATTAATTTATCTTTGATTTTTCTAAATTTCAATCGTTTCTGAATGTAAATTTGCCCCCATTTAGATTCTTTTGTGACTCTGTTCCGCTGTCATTTTAGAGTGACGGATGTAGAGTTTCCTCACTCCTCTCTGTACCGATTACTAGCAGTACCTGCAGCCGAACTGGACTTCGTGTGATTCGACCATTAAGTATCATTGATTTTCGTATAATTTACATGATTTTCAGCTCCTCATGCCCCCTCGTACCGTTTACCTTGTTGTAGAAATTGATTGTGTTTTTTTTGTAGAGTCTTTGATCAGAATTTAAGTGTCAGGATGTAGCTTCAAGTAACTGTAGCTTAACTGTTCTCTTGCTGAATTTCACTTTGTACCACGATCGAGTGAGATTTTTTTAAATTTAACCGAATTTCGCATAACGTTCTTTTGTTTAATTCTCTGCTGATCCGTTTCAAGCATTCGATTAGATTTAGCTTTTGTTTGCATTAATTTTTGAGAGTTGCTCGTCGTCACACTTGTTCCGGTGGATCGGCGGGGCGATGCGGCATTGTGCGGACGATCGTCGGTTCGCCGTCGACACCGTACTTGTGCCTGTACGCACACTGGGGTGTGGTGCTAGCGCCGGCAGTAATTCATAGTCGTTGATGTCCACGCATCGTTCAGTCGGAACATCGGCGTGGGTGAGGCGATGAGCTCTCGGCCGGGCCGGCCGGCAGTCAGTCATGTAAATTGTTTGCGTTCGCTTTTCACGAAGATTAATGTAGATTTCATGTAGTTATTTGCATTTTTTTTTTGAAAAATAAGTAAATTCCCTTCACTGTTCAGAGTAGTTTCGGTTAAATTCATTTCGCGTCCTCCCACCCACTTACGGTTCCTGTTGAGGCCCTCCCTGAGGTGTTATCCTGCTCGTGTGTTCGTCCAGGGGCAGGTGTCGAGGCAGCGATGTGTTCACCGCAAAGCGAGCAGGATATCCGTCGATGGTTTTGTGTGTTCAGCGGGGGAGGCGCGAACGTCGCGAGACAAAGTGCGATTCGATCATGATTCTAGACATCCACGTGTTCGTCCAGGTCCCCGGATTCATAGTCGAGAGTCGGGCGTCGGATTACAATCGTGTTCGTAAATCGTCTCTCTGTTCGAATTTCGATCCGGTCGTTCGAATACTTTTCTAAATTTTCATTCTTGAGCTCGTCGTCACACTTGTTCCGGTGGATCGGCGGGGCGATGCGGCATTGTGCGGACGATCGTCGGTTCGCCGTCGACACCGTACTTGTGCCTGTACGCACACTGGGGTGTGGTGCTAGCGCCGGCAGTAATTCATAGTCGTTGATGTCCACGCATCGTTCAGTCGGAACATCGGCGCGGGTGAGGCGATGAGCCCTCGGCCGGGCCGGGCAGCGTACGTCGCGCGCCGTCCGGCCGGCAGTCATTCTTCACGAGGGGCCGCCGGGTTTAGCTGTAAATACCTGTAGTTGTGTCCACTTTGAGACACCGAGTTCGTATGTTGACAGACAACGGCCCTCTGTGAATAGCACCGGGAAACTGTAAATGTTTTTTAAAGTTCAGCATTTTCATCAAATGTAACTCTCTTCGTGTCAGACGAAGAGAGTCGATCGAATCAGCAGTCTTTGTCACGTGCCGTTCGTTAATCTGTCATGTGATGGCGTACGCCATGTCTAATGATTTTCCTTTCCAGCCTAGGTTCTTCCCAGCAGCGCATCCTGAATTCCTTCTCGTACCGTTCGTCCGTCTCTCGCGCCGGCTCGGTTCGGTCCGTCGGTCCGCCGGTTCGGTACCCGCTGCCGATCGCGTTCACAAAAAACGACTCGGAATCGTCCGTCCTTGTCGTTTTTTCAAAAATAACTCCGTATCGCGTCCGTCTAAGACAGAGTGTTTTTTCTATATTTATTTGTGTGTGCGCGAAAAGTAGTGAAACACCGAGTGTCGTTCGAACGTTCGAGTGCGTCCTCGACCTCCTGTCCAGGTGGCCCGCACGGTCGCGCGCGCGTCGTGGCTCTGCAGGAGGGAGGCACCCGGGAGTGCTTGCTTGCTTCCTGATTATCAGACCGGACGTACGACCGTCCGGCTGTATATATCAATACAGTAGTATATCCGTTGTGTGTGGTTCCTGTCCGAGACGGCGATCGAGGCAGAGAGTGGAAAAAGAGCGCGTCGCACTCAATCACAGGTTTAGTATGTCTGTATTTTTTGCAGGTGAAGAGGGGTTTAGTTAAGCATTATTAGAACTGTTCATTGTCGCGGATATTTTTCGTATGTCAGCTTTGAACCCGCGTTTTTCTCACGTGCTAGGGGTTTCAGTCGCGCACCGAAAAGGGAGGGACTCGTCGTCTGGAGTAGTCTCGCCTAAGCGCCTAGCGTATAAGAGACGTTGCGACTCCCGACGGTGGAACGGCAGGGCGTGACCTGCCCCGGCACCCGTGCTGTCGATGCGGGCATTCGCCTCAGTCGTCGTGCTGTTGTGCGATCCCCGCGCCAGCGCTCTTGTCGTTGAGCGGTCACCGTCCCAGTCCGACCATCGGCCGGATGAAAAGATATCGGCGACGAATGCAGGGCGGGCCGGTCGCCGAACGATCGTGTGTCGGCCGGCCCGCAGTCCGACGTTTCTTAAAAACGTCCACTAGCTCAGGTCACTCTCGATAATATCCGATACGGACTGTTTTAAACCCTTGACAGTCTGCTCGCAGAGCCGCGACTGTACCACGCCGACCGGCGTCCCGGAACGCGTGCGGTGCGATCTGACCCATTCCCGGTGAAGTCACAAGCCGGGGTGCGTTCGGATCTCAACGCGTGCGCTTCGGGTCACCACTGCACCGGCGTACCACGGTCGATGCGCTTCCTCCGTGGTTTTTTTTAGTCATTTACATTTTGCAACCCGATCCTTCCGTTGACCGATCGGGTCACCCCCGCGAATCCGGCACGCTATCGATCCGTATCTAGCTGTGCATAAGAGGACACGTCCCGTACCCGACCGCGGCTAACCTTAGCTTCAGTCAGAGCCTCGGGTGCAAATCAGGACCTGCGGGGTACCGTCGCCACGTTGTCTTCGGACGGAGCGTGCGCTGGGCGGCGGCGGGAGGCCGGCCTCCCGTCCGTCCCCCATAGGTAGTCCGCAGGATTTAGGATGTGGTACGGGTCTTTCAGGTCGTCGTGTGAGACTTATCGACGCTGGACGACGCGGGATTCTCGACGTGGGATTCATAAGCGACGAGGTCGCTAGGTGTTTGTGAGTCGGTGTGGTGTTTCCGAACGAGTCGTTCGAACACGCACACTGAAATGGTAAAAAATATTTGGTAACAACAAGTAATGAATAAAAGTGAATGAGTGAATGGAAAGACAATGCCTGTGACGCATAGACATAACGTGGACAGAACTCGAATGAAATGAGACACGGAATGTACGACTAAACTCGAGACTGACTTGAGACAGAAATGCAGATACGGGACAAACACAAAGGACAGGACAATCAAGTCAGTTCGAATTCGGTTTAACACTTAGACATCTAGCGAACCGGGAGATGTTCGTCGATCTCGTTCCTGTTACAAGCAGGATGTCCGGACTCGCCGGTCTGTGACATCCCGGTCGTGCTACGGATGAGATTTTCTCGAACTTATGTCCTCTTCGAGGCCACTCTACTTCGTTCCGAGCCGCGGAATGTTTACAAAGACTTCACTTACAGGTCTTGTAAACCTTTTATAAATATCATGTAAAGTTCTTCGACTTCTTGTAAATCTGTCGTTAAATCGAAAAGTCCAAGTGTTAGACCCGATTGGAACGATACAGAAAGTTTCAAGGCGACGACGAATCGACGTGAAGGCGTGACGAACGCAAAGGACCGAACTATCAAATCAGTTCAAGTTCGGTTTAACACATAGATATCTAATGGACCGGAAGATTTTTGTCCATCTCGTTCCTGTTACACGCAGGATGTCTGGACTCGTCTGTCCATGACATCCTGGCCGTGTGTCCGACGGGATTTTCTCAAAATCACAGAGTTGTTGTAACGGTCCTGTTCGAGGCCGCTTCATTTAATTTTTGTCTCCAGAGTGTTTACAAGGACACTCTTTTAATGTTCATGTGAATGTTTTATAACTCGTATATAGAATTACTGGACTTCTTGTAAACCTATCGTCGAATTAAACAGATCTATGTGTTAAGCCCGAACAGAACGATAGAGACAGTGTTAAGATGACAGCATGAAGAATGAAAGTGTGCGTTTTTTTTTCTTAAATGATTTTCAGGTACTCCCCGTCGATTGGAAAATCGACGAGTCGTTATTTCGTTTACGTATCGACTCGATACGGATTGAGCGTCGAAGAGGACGTCGCTTGATATCCCGAATAACGCCTTCGAACGACGCCGAAAAAAAGGTCGAAGTATATTTCTCTAATGTTCACTTCCGACAATCGTTCATGAATCGTCTCAATGAGGTCTGCGTTCTTTTTAGACACGTGTTACAAGATTGAAACACTATGTAGAGGAATCGATGATGAAATTGTCTCCAATCCGGATGCAAGCGGACACATTTCTTTATGTAGGTTCCATTTCTATGTTTGAAGAATGTATGAGTATGTGTTTTCCAATTGAAATTATCATTCGTGAGGCTGTATACAACTTATATTTATCATTTAAAATTCTCTACATGTTATTAATTAGTTGATATTGGTATTTTTTTCTCGAAAAAAATTTCTAACTATTCTACAATTTACGGAAACAACACTTTTTTAAAATCGGAATTACGGCTCTGGTTTTTGTTGAAAACTGTCGGAATTTTCAAGTTTTGTACGAAAATCAACACGGTTTCTGAAAATGTACAATTAGATCAGTTTCGGTTGAGGGTTAGGATCTGTTTTTCAAAGAAATTGTCCTGACTAGCTGTTCAGCAGATTTATAAAAACAACCTTTCTTTGCAAAGCGTTGCTACGATCGTGATTATGTGTAAAAAGGGTTGAAATTGTCAAGTTTTATGCATAAATCTACACCTTTTTAAACGATATGTAGCTCAATTAATTTTGGTTAAATATTAGGATGTATTTTTTTAAAAAAATGTCGAATTTAACTCTTCTGCAATTTTCAAAATACAACCTTTTTTCAAATCGTTACTACGGCTGTGGTTACATTTAAAAACGGTTGAAATTTTCAATTTTTATACAAAAACTAACGTACTTTCTAACGATATGTAGCTCAATTAATTTTGATTTCATATTAGTATCTATTTTTTAAAAAAATCTCCAATCTAGCTATTCATCAATTTTCAAAATACAACCTTTCTTCAAATCGTTGCTACGGCTGTGATTACATTTGAAAACGGTTGAAATTTTCAATTTTTATACAGAAACTAACGTCCTTTCTAACGATATGTAGCTCAGTTAATTTTGGTTGAATATTAGAATCAATTTTTTAAAAAAATGTCGAATTTAACTTTTCTGCAATTTTCAAAATATAACCATTTTTCAAATCGTTACTACGACCGTGATTATATTCGAAAATCGTTGAAATCTTCAGAACTTATACAAAAATCAACGCCCTTTCCAGCGATATATAATTCAATCCACTTCTGGTTGAATATGCGGACTGGATCGCACACATTAAGTCATCAGGATTATTTTAAATATTTTTTTCGAGGAAAATCTGTGAATACATTCATCATCTGACATTATTTTAAACCCGTTATTGTTTTTAAAGACTTCAAGCTCGTTTCTATTCCACTCGTCATTTTTTTCCCAATCCAGATCATTCTCTATCTTCGTTCTAATTCTCTCTCCCTATTCGAGGATCACCAGTGTTTCAAATTAATCATTCATGAATAAGCACTCAGTCAGTTTTTTCTCCAATCGAGATCCTTCTGTATCTTTATTCTAATTCTCTCTGTCTATCTGAAATTATCTTCATTTTAAATTAATCACTTATAAAGAAGCACTTTAACAATTTTTTTCCAATCCAGATTCTTTTATATCCGTACTTTAACTCTCCCTTTATCAAAAAGTATCAGTGTTTTGAATAAATCATTCATGAATAAGCAATCAGATGTTTTATGTTCAAATTGAGTGATTATCCGAAAAACTGTAGTTTTATTTTATACCTGTGTTCGGTTTCTAATAGTCTTAGCTGTCGATTCGTCTACAAACGAGAAAACTTGTAAATCTACTTCTCCAGATCTCTACATTTTGAAATTAAATTACTTGAGTGAAATAATCGCGACATAACTTCATATCCAGCCCGTTAGACCGGATTATTTCAATAAAAATACTGAAATAATTCTCTCTGAACAACAATATGTCATTTAGACCCTCTAACGATACTTTAAAATGTGATAAAATCGTTCAGACCCGGCTTCCAAGCTCGATCGAAACGTTTAAGGGTAGAATAAAGCTACAATCTCGGTTCTGGTCCATTTACCAGCTTGTAATTCAAGCCTGTTGCGTTCCTGAGACAGGAACGCGCGCGGATTCGTCTAAGACTCTTCCCGAACGCACGGATCGTCCCAAAAACTTGACAGGTTCGATACAACCCAGTACAGGGTTGTATCGAACTTGTCCGGTACAGGTGAACGGCCACCTGGAACGACGGTCGCGCCGCGACCGCGCGACCGAAACGGAAATATTAAATTAACGCGCAAAAAAGCGGCGAGGCCGGTCACGTATTCCGACCGGGATACGAATTGACGGCGCACACGAATCGACGGAGAGCAATTTGTACACGGGCGGCAATAAAAAGTAATTGTAATTATTTGTTCGCTGATGACGAGTGCGGGGCCGACGCACGTATAAATAACCGAACGAAAACTAATTTTCGGTACGTGCACATGAGATATCGTCGAGCGGCGGCCCCGACAATATTTTTATGGCCGGCCGTGTGTCCGAAACGGCCGTAATTCATTCCCGTCCGCGGGGTCTTTTTTTCGATCGGAGATGGAGAAACGATGGTCGTGCTGTACAGAAAACCTTTTTCTTTTTTTAAAAAAAATAGTGAGGTCCGATCGGACGACCCCGGAATGAACTCTAAGCACAACAATCCTTACAAAACGTGCCTCTCGAAAATTGTAAATTTGTGTAAATCTGCCAATACGCCCTCATGTTTCCAGCCCGTTCTATGAATTATAAGCAGGAATGGACCTGTACGTCCCGCTAATTCACATACATTTTTCAATCAGGGTTCTATATAGATAGATCTTTCATAAATTTCACTACAAGCAGCTTTTCTTCGGTCGAAAACTCCACATGTGCCTAAATCTTGCGAAACGCGTCCACATTCCCGGTCCGATCGACGAATCACAATCAGGAATAGTACCTGTAAGCCTGTTGTCACATACAAGGACATCTATTAAGGATAAATTTTTATAGTTATTCCATCAGATGGTTCGAAAACCGCTCGGTTTGATTGAAAACTTCATATTTTAAAAAAAATCCCGACGATTCGAACAAACGCGTTCGGCTGGACTTCTCGTTCGATCGGAACGAGTTCGGGATCAGCCGATGGAATAAAAATATGAAGAAACTTTAAAAGTGTATCGGGACGAGTCGCGCGGGATTCGAAATCGTTTCCGATCGCATCAATCAAAATTAAACCGAACCGAAAACGGAAAAAAATCAACACCCACACTAATGCTGACGCTTCTGCGACGTCGGCCATCGATCATCGACCGATGGATCGCCCGTCTCGTCCTCGAGGAGCGTTAGGGAGGCGGGCGGTGCGATTACATCGTTTCATACTCTAGTGTTCGGGGCGCGAACACGCCGAGCCGCATTAATAATAAGCAAACCGGTCAGGTGCTTTCGAGTTAAAAGAAAATCAAAGGACGAAACGATGAAGTCGTTCTGCCTCCGTTTTTCCGTACAGGATCGTACGGGCCTCTCTCTCACCGCACCCGCACATATAAACGCTCGTCCTTTAGCACGCATTTTCGTCCTTCGCGTTATTCTTCGTCCGCGTAAAGACAATATGTCGTTGTTGGTGCGAGAGAGCTTTTTGTCGGCGCGCCGGCACGGTAGTCGAGCGTGGAACCGTCCGTCCGGATACGGCGCTGTCGTTGTTATTATTATTATTATTTTATACATAAAGCACGGTCAATGTAGAATTGTATGTCGCCGTTTCGGTCTCTTTCTTCGAGCGATCACCCTTCATCCCACTCACTGTGTGTTTGTAGCGAGTTTCATGTCTGCTTCTGACAGGCAGAAATTGTTTTACATCGAATCGAATATTCAACGTACGAAAAACGGTTTACACATACAAACACACAAACAAACACATACAAATACACACACACACACGCATATATATATAAAAGCTGCGGTCAAAAGCTCGATTCTAAATCCTTAAACCGTTTTACAGAGAATCGAAACTCGTGTTGTCCGAATCGTTTTTTTTTTCTAGAAATATTCTGCTCTTAATCGGTCGACTGTTCTGTGAAATTTCGACTTGTGGAGACAAATATACAGGTCCTTCGAGTGTCCTCGTTCGAAACTTGCATTTTTGGGAGGTCTTGAAATGATCGAGGGTTGCGAAGGAGAATCGTGTCAGATTTTAAATGTCTTTTTCTCAGTATTTTAGATTTTTTAAGAGTTAAAAGTATTCCAGTCGTTTGAAAAAAAACAGACATGATATTTAAGGACCTTTTTTTAAAAAAAAGATGTTAAGGACCTTGTAGAATTAATTATAAGAAAATGGTGTCGGTTTTATGAATCTTTTTCCAATATTTCAGATTTTATAGGGTGTTTAAATCGTTTGAAAAAAGTCAGACATGATATTTGAGGACCTTTCTTTAAAATTTAGATATTAAGGACCTTGTAGAATTATTTATAAGAAAATTGTGTCGGTTTTTACAAATCTTTTTCCAATATTTAAGATTTTATATGGTGTTTCAATCGTTTGAAAAAATCAGACAGGATTTGTTAAGGTCCTGCTTTGAAATTTAGATATTAAGGATACTGTAGAATGAATTATAAGCTAGGAAAAAAAACGTGTCGGTTTTCACAAACCTTTTGTCAATATTTCGGAATTTATAAGCGTTGGACATGTTTTAGCCTTTTGAGAAAAAAACAGACAGGATATCTATGAATCTTTCCTCAAGATTTCAATTTTTTTCAATTTTAAAAACGTTTGTATATTTTTTAAAAAATCTCACTGAATTTCCAAGTGCCCTGTGTCAAAATATCGACACTGAAAATCTTGTAAAAGGATTGAAAGGGATTAAAAATTTCCAGTAGATTTCTAGACGATTTTTCTTCAGGATTTCTAATTTTTCAACCTTAAGAACGTTTGTCCATTTTTAAAAAAATCTCACTGAATTTCCAAGTGTCCTGTTTCGAAATATCGACACTGAGAATCTTGTAAAAGGATTGAAAGACATAAAATATAATCATGTAGATGTTCAGAGGATCTTTCTTCAGGATTTCGATTTTTTTCAACATTAAAAATGTTTATCTTTTTTCAAAAAAAAATCTCACTGAATTCCCAAGTGTCCTGTTTCCAAATATGGACACTGAGAACCTTGTAAAAGGATTGAAACGCATTAAAAAAATCCAGTAGATTTCTAGACGATTTTTCTTCAGCGTTTCTAAATTTTTCGACTTTAAAAACGTTTGTCTATTTTTAAAAAAATCTCACTGAATTTCCAAGTATCCTGTTTTTAAATATAGATACTTATAATCTTGTAAAAGGATTGAAAGACATAAAATAAAATCTTATAGATGTTCAGACGATCTTTCTTCAGGATTTCGATTTTTTTCAAAAATAAAAATATCAATCTCTTTCCAAGAAAATCGTACTGAATATCCATGTGTCCTGTTTCGTAACACGGACACCGGGAAGACCTTGCGAAACGGTCGACAGACACGAATAAAAATCACATCGATCTTCACACGACTCGTATCGAGCGTTTCGATCCGGGTGGAACGCGATCCCGTCTCGGAAGCAGGCGCGCGGCGACGCGCAAAAAGCGTCCGAACTTTGAGAACGTCTCGCGGCGTCCTGTCGCGTCCCGTTCCGTCTGATCCCATCCAGCGTCGCCGTCATCCGAAACAGTTTCACAATAGGGAATGTCATTTTGTCGTTTCCGCTCGCGCATAATAACAAATTACCGACGTTCATGGCGCGCGAGACAAATGCTCCGTGTCACTCATTTCGACATAGATGAATATGGAATGCGAGCGGTGGATCAAAACCGTGACTGGCGACGGGATGGGATGGAGGACGGGCGTATGTACGTACGTACGTACATCCGACAGACAGAACCGCCGACCGACGGATCGGATCGTCCGTGTCGCAACGAACGAACGAACGAACGCTCGCTCGTTCGTCGCCCGATGATGGATTGTGTCACCTGCTTCAGCCGGTTTTTTTTTCCTGTATAAACGCACAGACATGACAAACACCTACAATATATATAAACATTCCTGTACAGGGAATTACATCCAGGCACGCACACACACAGATACATTTCGTACAAATGGAATAATTATAAACCGGTATTTTGTTGCGGCAAGGCCGTCGTGTGTGTGTCCCTCATCGTCGCAGAACGGCCGCGCGAATTGACCGATAACAAACGGCGACGATTCCAGGCCGGTCCATTTTAATTTACTTTTTAAATTGTACGTCCATACAACGTGATATCCATCAGTTTTTCCCTTTTTTTTCCTGTTTACATTCGTCATGCGAAAACGGGGAATAAAGTCTGACCGGTCGTAAACGTTGATCGTTCGAGCGGGCGCTGTACGGTTTTTTTTTTAGAAAAAATCGATACGGTCTGCGGACGGGACTGACGACTGGGACGTCAGTCGGCGGGGCGTTAAATTAGATGGAATGTTCATCGATCGGATTCCTGGAAAAAGGCACGATCCGTCGTCGTGTCTGGTACGAATTTGTCTTGTGAGACAAATATCGATTTATTTCTTAGAAGATTACAGGTTTTCCTCGAATACAACCCTGGAGAATTGTGTACCAGTCGAGGGAGAATTAATTTTGTACACTCGGTCCTAACTAGATTATTAAAAAATAATTATGTCGACTGTAAAGGCTGACTGAGTCAGTTTTCAATAAACATACATTTCTGTTTCGATTCATTCCTGGATTTGTCCAGGAATTTCCTCGTAGTTATTCGACACAACCGTGAAAAATTTTATATCAGTCGAAAGAGGATTAAATTTGATATACTGGGTGCAAGTTAGATTTAAAAAAAATGATTATTTCGATAGTAATTGCTCAGAGAGCCAGTTGTCAATAAACATAGATTTCTATTCTGAATCTTTAATGATTTTTGAGGAATTCACAGGTCATTCTTTATTAATACAACCATGAAAAATTATGAACCAATCAAAGAGACATTAAATTTTGTATACTGAGTGGTAATTATATTTTTAAAAAAATAATTATGTCGACAGTAATGGCTCATAAAGTCAATTATCAATAAACATACATTTCTGTTTTGATTTATTCCTGGATTTGTTTCTTGCGGTTCGATTCCGGCTCTGTTCTGAATCGAATATCTTCTACGACCCTTGATATTCTTATTTCTAACCAACTGAGTCATTTTCTTACCTGATTTACTGAAGATTTTGAATCTAATCTTTTGTACAAACCTGCATGATTTATTTCCAGCAGAAAAACCAGTCTTGTAGTTCGACTTGGTCTGTGTTACGAATCTTATCTCTGTTACAACCCTTAATATTCTTATTTATAATCAACTGAGCCACTTTATCACCTGATTTACTCAATATCTTGGATCTAGTATTTTGTAAAAAGCTGCATGATTTTCTTCTAGCATAAAAAACAGTCTTGTAGTTCGATTTGGTCTGTGCCATGAATCGTACCCCTCTTACAACCCTTAATATTCTTATTTCTAGTCAACTGAGCCATTTCTCACCTAACTTGTCAATATTTTGAATTAAATTCTTTGTGTAAACATTCAAGATTTATTTCTAGCATAAAAACAGTCTTGTGGTTCGATTTGGTCTGTCTTATGAATCGTATCTCTCTTACAACCCTTAATATTCTTATTTATAATCAACTGAGCCATTTTTTCACCTGGTTTACTTAATATTTTCAATCTAATCTTTTGTAAAAAGCTGCATGATTTTTTTCTAGCAGAAAAAATAGTCTTGTAGTTCGATTTGGTCTGTGTTATGAATTGTATCCCTCTTAGAACCCTTAATATTCATATTTCTAGTCAACTGAGCCATTCCTCAACTAACTTGTCATTATTTTGAATTAAATTCTTTGTGTAAACATTCAAGATTTATTTCTAGCAGAAAAAACAGTCTTGTAGTTCGACTTGGCCTATGTTATGAATCTTACCTCTCTTACAACCCTTAATATTCTCATTTCCAGTCAACCGAGCCACCTTCTTGTTTAATCCAGTCAGTATTTTCGATCTAGTTCGTTGCACCACGCTCCGAGATACGTCTCCCGTACAAAAAAAAAAACGTACATAACCTATCTTAATCCCGGACAATATCGAAAAACAACCGTTCAATTATTCCGTCGCCGATAAATAAATAAATGAACGGACGCACACAGGGAGACGCGAACAAACGCCGTGGGACCGAACGAGTTTATAAACACGACCGGTCACCGCCCCCTCCCCCTCATCCGCGCCCCCGGCCCGTCCGTGCACCGTTGACCTGATTTTTCGAATCCTGCAGCAATTTATTCATTTTTATCAGACTTGTGCCGTTTGCATGCATAATTTGGCATTAAATATCGTCAAGAATTTACGACGCGGCATCGAAAAAGCGGGACACACTAATGTGTGGGGGCGGACGGGCGGCGCGGCGCGCCGCGCCGTCGAGCCAGCCGCACAGCGCAGTAAAAATTATCTTCGAAACGGAAACAGTATATTTGGACGCTTGTAAATTATTATTATTATTATTTTTATTATTATTATCAACAGCAGTGTCGTCGTACACGAGAGGTGCTTTATATATATATATACATATATATATATATATATATATATATATATATATATGTATATGTATGTATATGGATATGGATATGGATATGAGCGTCGGTCATAAAAATTTTAATGAGCTTTTTCTGCAGCACACACAAACACTGACGGGGCATTCGTTCGAGTACACGGAAATGTGTTGTCGTTTTTCATGCGAATTAATACGAAACGACGTCCTGCCCCCTCGGAAATACAGAGATCGACGCTTCTGTAATCCATTAGTGCGGTCTCTCTCCAGAAAACGTGTCCTGTGTGACACACAGTTCCGTTTCTGTCTCGAATTGAAGACATCGATCGTCGTTCGAAAAGATAAATAGAAAACAGTCTTCGGATTGACGATGGGACGTTTTCGTTTCTAGATATCGACGCGGGCGTCGAGACGCGCTTCCGGAAGCTCGTCTCGTCGATTCTCTCCGTCGTCATTTGGGATTATCAGGTCGTACGGACAGATGACCCTCCCCGACGATGACTTGACGCATGTCTGGTCGACCGTGTAAGGATTTCAGGAAAGAATTTCGTTATAGCTTCAAAGATTGTCTTTTTCTGTAAGAGTTCTGAAAGATTTTTCGTTCATTTTTGTATGTATTTCAAGAAAGAGGTTCATATGCAGCTTTAAAAAAATTTTCTGCAAGATTAATCCATTTATTTGTATAGAAATGTCGGTACAGGATCTGTTGTAGAGCTTTGAGTATATTCTTTACAAGTATTGAAAGCTTTTTCGTTCATTTTTGTATGTATTTCAAGAAAGAGCTTTATACGCAGCTTTAAACATTTTTTCTGGAAGATTAATCCATCTACTTGTACGTTTTTAAAAACAACCCCAGAAAAATATGTACCATTCGAAAGGGAATTCAATTTCAGGTACTGAGTACCGATTAGATATTTAAAACGGTAATTATATCCTCAATAAAGGCCTGAAATGTTTGAAATTGAGACCACGGTTTTCTCTTCAGAACATTCTGTCGATTTTCCAGTTATTTCCAGGTCGTTTTTAAAAACGACCCCAGAAAAATATACACCATTCGAAAGGGAATTAAATTACTAGTACTGAGTATTAATTAGATTTCTTAAACAGTAATTATATCCTCGATGCGGTCCTGAAACGTCTGGTATTGAGTATAAGACTTTCTCCTGAACACATTCGATTGATTTTCCTGTAATTTCTCGACCGTTCCCGAACACAACCCTGGAAAACCACATACCGTTCGAAAGGTGATTAAAATTGGCACACTGGCACCGATTACATTTCTAAAAAAATAACTACATCCAGAGTGACGACTCGTTATGGCCGCCGACTAACACAGGTTTGTCGATTTCGGTTCGTTTCGCTGCTAGAAGAATTCCGGACAGACATTCGACTGACTGCCGGATTTCGACGCGGTCCGAGCGCTAATCTCAGTCGATTTTCAGGAAACAGGTGGAGGAGGGGGACACGTTTTCTCCACTCTCCCGAATACACTATCCTAGTTTCATAAATACAGCGAGCGGGGTTAGAGCGGTCGAGATTCGTCTACAACGATGACACGTTTTTCATTTTCAAAGTAAACGAGATGAGATTTTTGAGATTTTCAATCGGTCCTCTAAGGATAAGACTGTTATATATATATATATATATATGTGTATCTGTGTGTATATGCATATGTGTGCGTTTTGAAAGACACGCACGGTTTTTAACGTCGCCGAAACGCACGACCGAATTCGTGCGGGTTTATGTCGCCGGCTCCGGGCACGTCACGGAGGATTTCGCGTAGATCCTGTTGTGAGATTTACACGTTCCCCGCGCGCTCTCGATTCCCGGCATCTCCCGTGTGTTAACCGCGCCGTCGAGCCCGGAACGGCACGACGGACGGATTTCGTGCACGGATCTGCGCGGAATTTTCATCTGTCAATCGGTTCTCAACGCGGCATCTTTCTGTCGGGTAAACATTGTCGTTCGCGTTGTCACCGCGCACACGAAACATATACCGACCCACCCGCGCCCACACACCCACACACATAGAGAGACAGACAGAGAAACGATAGGGAAAATGTATATTATAAGGACAGGCGGTCGGCTGCAGGTAAATAAATAAACAGGTGAGAAATTTATGCGCGCTTTCGAATCGAAACGTACGGACACTTTTGTATATAGATTTATATAAATATATATATATATAGAGAGAGAGAGAGGGACGGTGAAAGAGTGAAACGGATACGGAAATTCGAATCTTGTTTCTACTATGCTAGGAGTTCTATACTGTACTCGATCGATTGTGTCTTTCCCGATCGACCTGACGCACGTTTCACCGTACTGGAATTCAACAGAACCCGAACGAAATCTCAGTCAAACTCAGGACTATGGTCGTACAGTCTAGTCCGAGTGCACTGAATGTCAGTGGATCCGATCGGATTTCAATAAAACTTCCTTTTTAAAAAAACAACACACAACTGGAAACTTGAAAAAGTGTTCACAAAGAGTTCGGTTATCAATCGACCGTCGGTCTAAAAATCGAATGAAAGGGTCCGAGTCCGGACCTGTACGTTAATCTCTTACATTCGTTGATTTGAAAAATAATAATAAAAAAAAGAACAGCTCAAACTTCTGACAGAATTCGGAATAGCTCGGTACAGATCCGCATAAACGACGATCGGCGATGATTCTTCGAGCAACGTTGAGGTTCCTTGAATGAAAAAAAGGGCCGGTCTGTGTGTATGGGACCGAGGGGTTGTGTCAGCGGGTCGATTCGATCGAACTAGTACAGATTTTCCGCTCGAATCCAGTCCTGTGCATGTCTGAGATTTCACCGGAGTGCCATTCACACAGATCGGCTAATCACGCGCACACAAGCGCGCGCGTAGCACGGATTCCGGTCGAACGTGTGCCATATAAGTATGCGCTTGCATATTTTTTCCGCATTCCCCGGAAATCTGCCTGCGGTAAAACACATAGTGCGTACGTCGTTGTTTTTCACGTTCGTGCGTTCCACCCGCCCCCGTCCGCCCGTCCGCCCGTCCGACCCCGTACTGGAAAACATGCCGTTCTCGGCGAGCGGCGGTCGGAACTCTTTCTCCGCACGTATCCGTCTTCCGTGTATCTCGTCACCGGCTAACGAAACTCACTTATCCGACGGCGTTCGCGACTTTTGTGGTCGCGCCCTTAACGTTTCGTTAAATTGAAAATGTTGCTTGAATCTGTTACGCGGTATCGGAATGACGTGCGCGCGGGGAACGGACGGGAAGCGGATGTTTATCTGCGACGAACCGCACGGATTTTCTCCTGTCTGCGTTTTTTTTTTATTATTGTTATTATTCTTTTTTTCTTTTTGAAAAGCTCGCGAGTCGAACGATACAGGACTGACGATCATGAATGAGTAATTTTCTCGGTCGAGCGACTGGAATGGACGGCTGGACGGTATTCGCCAACGGGCGAGATCGATTTGTGACCGATTGACTGTCTAAGAATCGGATGACAGCCTTTCAACTCATCCCTGTTCTTCGAAACTGTCGTTTTTGGAAATCACATACAGTTTCGACCCTCTCGAAGAGTCTATCATGGAGTAAGATCTTTTTACGACCGATCGACTGTTTAAAAATTGAAAAAAAATCAAAAATGTTGATCGAACCGTTTATTTTTAGAAATCGAACACAATTTAGAAAACTGCAAAGAGTTTATCGACAGCCGGGACAATTTTATGGCCGACTGATTGTCTAAATATAGAATAAAAGTTTATCATTCCGAAATTGTTATTTTCTTTAAATCTGGTCCATTTTACATCCTTAGAAACAGTTCATCGAGAACCGAGACCGTTTTTCGAGCGAATGTCGCTTTAAAAATAGAATAAAAGCTTTTCAGTTTAATCGAAATGTTAATTTTTGGAAATCGAGCACAGTTTCGATCCTTCTGAAGTGTTTATCGAGCTGTGGGATCCTTTTATGATCGACTGACACTTTAAAAATAGAATGAAACCCTTTCAGTCGAGGTTCGTTCGCTAAAACTTTAATTTTTAGAAACCATTCTATCGATCGACCGGCCCGATCGATCGTCGATCGAATTCCGTGCACGGACGCGCGCGCGCGCGACAGACGAAGAGAGAAACGGACACGTCGGCCGATCGGAAATCTGGCCGATGGCCAAACGGGGCTCGCGACGCGTCCTCCCGTCGACGTAATTCAAAATAACGACGCGGCGGTATATCCTCAAGTGGTTAAAAAATGAGACGCTGTTACATGACCAATAATTGCCTCTTTAGGGGACACTTATACGCTCGATGGCGTCGGCGTGCGCTTGATTTACGGCCGGGGCTTTTTATTTTTAGCTGCCGTCGACGCTTTCGCGAGCGGATTCGCAACGTTCGTCGTTTTTTTTCCCTCCTACTCGTTTCGCTCCACGTTTAAAGACCGCTGGTCGACTTGTTTCGGATGTCGTGAACGTGGACGAACGGAAAAATATTGAAAAGTTCTGGATTTATAGCTGGACATCTTGAAAAATCACTCTGATCACTTTTAAGACATTCGATGGATTGGAAGCGAGTGTCACGCCTTATTAAAACTTTTTTTCGAACTGTTAACCAATTAGAAATATCAAAAAAAAGATGAATTTATAAACATAAGTCTTTAGATATTCTCTTGTTCGGTCTCGAGACATTCAGTGGATTATATACAAGCCTCGTGCCTTAATAAAACATTTTTTTGAAATTTCAAATAAAACAAATATCAAAAAGGGATAAATTGACAAAGAGACGTCTTTGACAATCCTCCTGTTCGGTTTTAAGACATACAGAGGACTATCAACAAGCCTCAACATTTTTCAAAACTTAAAACCAACTAGGAATATCAAAAAATCACAATTTACAAAAATACTTTTTTAACAGTCCTGTTCGGTTTTAAATCATTCAATGGACCAAAAACGAGTCTCACGACGTATTGAAATCTTTTTTCACTCATTAAATCGTATATTAATGACTTAATTTACAAAGAGACATCTTTATCGATCCTCCTGTTCGGTTATAAAACATTTAAAGGACCCCAAATAAGTCTTACACCTTGCTTGAATGTTTTTTTGAGCTTCAATCCTACTGAAAAGCTCAAAAAATGATAAACTGACAAACACACATATTCGACAATCCTCTGGTTTGATCTTAAGACGTTCAATGGACTGTAGAGAAGTCTCACGATTTACTAAACACTTTTCGAAACTTTGAACCGTTTTGAAAAATCAAATAAAGTTGATTCATCAGACAGGTTTGGAAAAATTCTTCCTGTTTGACTTTCATCGATTCGATAGGCCATAAACAAATTAATATTTAAACTGTGTATTTTTTTTAAAAAAAAAACAAAAAGGCTTGACACCCGGTTGTAAAGAAGTTTTCTGTATGTATATCCGGTCGATTCATCCCTTAATCAACGTTTGAAAAGCTGTAAAGATTCGTCTTTCTCGAACATTGTCTTCCCTCGAATCGTTTCCCGGCCGAATCCGTCTGACGGATCATCGGCTCTTCGCGTCCATCAGTACACCCCTGTGTACACACGTCACGGACATACGAGCGTACGCCGCAACAGAAACGTCCCGACTCGTCCGTGACATGTGTGTCGGGGTGAACAGAGCGCACAGAGGACGGGGAGATTGTCTTCTGCAGTTCGAAAATCCTGTCAACGTCAGCTCCGGGCGAATCTTTTATGAAATTTTCATTTTGGCGCACGTCGCCGAACCGGAACCGGTCGGCGCGGCGGGGGCGGACACGTCACGGCTCGTATCAGACCCGTTTGTTTATGGTACACGTAAGTGGTTTTGTTTCGAGTGACGTGCTTGCGTTATCCCGTCGGGCGTGTCCCGCTACATCCCGTTTCAATCCGGAACGGAAAAAAAATCATATCTTCGATTTCATCCTGTTTCGAAGACAGCGTTTCGATTCTGTACAAGTCCTGTCTCTGGCATCGGACTCTCCTTGTAACTCTGGACGTTTTTCTCTCTTTTTTTTCTAAAAAAAAAACGGGCTTGTCTCCAGATAAAGCGCCGACTATCCGAGAAGTTTCGGTCTGAAATCTCCGAAGAGATCTGACGATCGTCCTTCAAAAATTCGCAGCAGCCACGCCGACGATATACAGACAGACAGAAAAAAAATATATAAAACGATAATTGATCGAAACGTGTCGCACAGAGCGAGATCCGCGTACGTCTGATCTCTTCTAGTCGCGGCGTACGCGTCGATCTTCCTTCCTTCCTTCCGTCTTTCGTCGGCGACTTCCTTCCTCTATGCACCGAACGAGCCCGACCGACACGACCCTATTGAATCAACTGATTCTAGCAAACCGCGGTGATAACATTAATCTGTTATGCAAGTTGGAGCAATATTGTGTGGCTTTTCAACCCCCTGTGCTGTGAAGTTTATCATAAACGCGCCCCAGCTACCGTTTCATACACACAGTTACACACATACAGTGTGTGTGTTTATATATATATATATATATACATATATATATATATATATATATATATATATATATATATATATATATATATATATATATATATATAAAGTAAACCAACATAGCTCAACCCAAAGGACACACACATCTTCACCAGTCCTTTCATGTCATTCAACAACGTTGTTAACTGACTGGTTGATCAAATATCCGCGGTTCGATTTGAAAAGAATTACCTTGAAAAAAATTTCGAATTTTTTAACGTCCTGCAGGTCAAGGCTGTTCTTCGAAATTTTAATTTTTAGAAATCGGACACAACTTGGATCCCTGAAAATAAGTTATCAAGCAGTGAGATCCTTTCATGGCCGATTGACACTTTAAAAATAGAATAAACGCATTTCAGTTCAAGTCTATTTGTCAAAACTTTAATTTTTGGAAATCGAACACAATTTATATTCTTGCAAATAGGTTATCGAGCAGAGAAATCTTTTTATGACCGATTAACACTTTGAAAATAGAATGAAAGACTTTCAGTTCAAATTTGTCTGCTAAAACTTTAATATTTATAAATCGTACGCAGTTCAAATCCTTGCAAAATGTTTATCGAGCAGTGAGATGCTTTCATGATCGATTGACGCATTAAAAATGTAATGAAAGCTTTTCAGTTCAAATTTGTTTGTGTAAATTTTAATTTTTAGAATTCTAACATAACTTGGATCCTTGAAAATATGTTATCAAGCAGTGAGATCCCATTATGACTGTTTGATACTTTGAAAATAGAATAAAAGCCTTTCAGTTCAAACTTGTTTGTTTAAACTTTAATTTTTAGAAATCGAACACAACTTGAATCCTTGCAAATAGGTTATCGAGCAGTGAGATCCCATTATGACTGTTTGACACTTAAAAAATAGTACAAAAGCCTTTCAGTCACAAGCCTGTCCGTCACAACTCTAATTCTTAGAAATCGAACGCAGCTTAGATCCTCGCAAATAGCTCATCAAGCAGTGACTGTGTGACGTCGGTCTTTAAACACACATCTTTTCTTTCCTCGAAAGAAAATCGGCCGCACTTGCTTCATGTTTCCTTGTTGTAACGTCGGAATATTTTTTCCACCGGATCGAATTAAACCGCCTGCACCTGTTCCTCTCGAAAAACGAATCGATACCGGCCAGAATCCAGGTAGAACGGCCGATAAAACGGTCAGGATTTCGTGTACGAATCGGAGCAGGTGTTTCGGTGGAGAGACTTCGCCGAAACTTCATATCCGGCCCTCACTCGGATTATTTATATACACATATACATATATATATATATATATATATATATACACACATATATATATATATATATATATATGTATGTATGTATGTATAGACATTTATTTATTTGTGACAAAGGTGCATGCAAATCGGTTCGGCTTAAAGTCCAGCCCGTCGGACACACAAAAACATTGAAAATCGATTATTCAAATGAGAGGAGCGATTGCTGATTCTCGACTAAATGTGTACACACACACACACACACACACACAAACGTCGACTTAATAGAATTCATGTGTGATTGATTTGATATTACATGACGGAAATCTGTACGGAATCTGTTTATATTTCTGTGTAAAAAAATGTACAGGGTGGAAGAGAGAGTGGAGATGTTGAGACGTTCGATAAAAGTGCGCCAGAGAGGCTCGTATAGATCTTTCATGATGATTGGAGCGAATTAGACTTGAATATTCTTCTTCTTTCGTTCTTCTCTGTTCGATTTTTCTCTGAAAATCCTTGAAGAGTTCGATAAGAGAACCAAGAGTGGGTCATATGAAGTTTTCATGACGATTGAAGTGGGTTCGACTCGAATATCTTCATTCTTTGTTTGAAAATCGCCGATGGGTTCGATATTTTCGTTTTATTTAATGATTGAATCGAACCAGATTGGAATACATTCATTATTTGTTGTACCTTTGACCGAAATAACTTTCTAGACGTTTGTTCTCAAAAATTCATAAAATAATTCATAAAATCTCAAATTCCTAAATAATTATCATAGATAATTATCATAAATAATTATAATAGAAAAAACAGGGAATCGTATAAAAGCCCTCGATGATGATTGAAACGAAACAGGTTCAAATATCTGTCTTCTTGTTTGATTTTTAACCAAAGTACACTTCTCGCATGTTTATTTTCGACTGTAGATCGTTGCAGAATTGTTATAATGTACCAAAGAATATTATTTTAAGTCTTAATGATGGCAAGAACAAACCAGACTTGAATAATTTCATTCTTTGTTCGATTTTAATCGAAAATTTATTTTTAAATGTTTCTATTAGCTGATAAATCCTTGAAGAATTATTAATCTACAGGCCTAATATAAGAGAGTAACTGGAAGTCGTCTTTAAAGTATCTACGATGACTGAAATGAACCAGACTGGAATATCTTCTTTCTTTGTTTATTTTTTAACCAAAATGTCTTTCTAAATGTTTATCCTTCGGTGCAAATCAATGAAAATTGTATAAAAACAAGTTGAAAAAAATCTTTATAATTATCATAGTAAATCAGGCTGGACTCTTCTCATTTTTATTCAATTTTCATCCAGAATATCTTCTCGGATATTTTTGTTTCCCAGAAGAATGAAAAACTGTACGAGAGAGTCTCATTCAATGCACTGTTCATTCCTGTATCAAAATATGGACTATTTGTCTTCTTCCCGTTTGAATTTTGACCGAAACGTCTTTCCAGATATTCCCTTTAGTCCGGGAACACTTGAAGAATTATCACAGGAACACCAGAGTGTCTCATTTGTGAATCTCAGGAGTTTTTCTGTTGGATTCGTGTGTGATACGATATTAGGTGTGGAATAAATGTGGAAGCTTTCAGGGATTTACCGGAATAAAATCGAAAAATCGGACAGGGACGTTTTCGAAAAAATTGCACAGAGTGTTTCTTCCCCGATTTTACAGCCCCGTCGGTATCTATCGGACCGTATTTATCGTCGCGTCGTCACAGCAGATAAGTCTGAAACCGTACGGAGACGAGTCGGGCGCGCGCGCGTGCGTGCGTGCGTGCACGCGCGTTCCGTCCCCGAACGTCGACTCTTACATATGTGTGTATGGATGCACCGAGATTATCGGGGCCGTGTACCGTTCCGCCCGCCCCCGGCACGCGCGCGCCTCCGACCCCTATTGATAAAATACAGATTTGACCGTAAAATAGCCATTTCTGATTAAAAATAAACATTGCAAACGCCATCTCGTTTTTGACTGGAGCGCATGTTATTAATTGAAATGCGCCGGTTATTATTTATGGATGTTTTACTTAACCGTAATGGATTGTAAATAAATAAAGCGCGGCGTCGAATCAATATCCAGTGCGTGCATTTACATATATATATATATATATATTATATTATATATATATATATATATATATATATATATATATATGTATATAAAGTGTGAGGGAAATACTTAATTAGACTTAAAAGACAAAATTATAAAAAATTTAAACAAATCAGAAAATCAAATAACAAATGGAAGTAGGACGAACGCCTGTGAAAAATTCTGGATCACTTGACGTATAACAGGTCTGGAATCGATGATCCAGGACGACACTTGAACGTGTATCGGATATGGGGATCGAACTGCCGTCATGCCATAAAATCCTGATACGCAAATAGGGATCTTGCAAATAAGGTCGCGTCTGACATGAAATCCAAGCGACATTTGACTTGAACTCTAGGCCACGTTTTACAACAAATAAGGTCGTGTCTTATCTATGGATAAGGTCATATTTTGACATGAAATCCATGCTACATTTGACCTTAACATTAGACCGCATTTTATCATAATATAGGACTACATCTGGTCTATAAATAACGCCACACTTGTCCTATAAATAAAGCAACACCTGATTTATAAATGAGGCCGCATCTGACCTATAAATAACGCCACATTTGATATTAACTCTGGAGCACATTTTACCTTAGGAGAAGGCTACCCCTGATCTATAAATAAGGCCACATCTGACTTATTAATTATGCCACACTTGACCTATAAATAAAGCTACATTTGATGTTGACTCTGGAGCACGTTTTACCTTAGAAGAAGGCTACACCTGATTTGTAAATAACGCCACATCTGATCTATAAATAAAAAAACACCTGATTTATAAATAAGGCCATATCTGACCTATAAAAATCTATGTCACATTTTACCTTAAAATAAGGCTATATCTGGCCTGTAAATAAACCCATATCCTACCAATAAAACATGAAATTCAAACCCCATTCAATACTGAATCCAGGCTCCATTTGACTTGATAATCAGACCCTATTTAACCTGAAAATTGGACTACATCCGACCCAATTTATCAGGCTAAAATTTGTCGTACAAGCAGATCCCACTTAACTCGAAGATTAACCCTCCGTCTGGTGTAAAAGTGAGACCGGACCTAACCTGAAAATCAAGTGATAGAGAGCGATACACAGATCCGTATCTAAACGCTGAGGATCGAAACGAGCGAACAGAACATGAAAAAAAACATCAAACAATGCACTGACCTTCTGACCGCGCGAATCTTTATAGATGACCCATCGGCCCAACGCGACGCGCCAGTACTCGATCAGGAACGCTTCGGCGTACTCTTGCCCCTGTCCGTTCCCGAAACGTCCTTGCGTCTCGGTCCACGTGATCCTGTGATCGTGCGCGAGGTCGACCTCGAGATACTCGCGTATCTCGCTGCTGATCTGCGCCTTCGGGCACCACGCGCCGCCGTTCTTTTCCTGACGGATCCTGGAAAGAGACGTCACGAATCAACAACGGTCGATGATAATCGTGCGATTTCGTGAGATTGTGTCCATGGTTCGAGCGATAGGACGAGGATGTTGTACGAGTCGAATCGATGGGGCGTTTTCTTATAGGTTTTAATCTGTTTCGTTCGGTCGGGGTGCGATTTCTGGCTAGAATATCATGGAAATCGTTTCGATCAGAAACGATCCGAGTTCAGTACACTCCTGATCCGTCGAACATCTCGGACGGCTTACAGAACAGTACCCGGATCATTCCGGGTTCGACACTCGTGTCGGACGCGCGACTCGGTCGAGTCGATCGATCGAGTCGACGCTCGGTCGTCA